>CM046658.1:212984498-213004190 GCA_025594165.1 Tamias sibiricus
GAGGGTGGGCAGGGTTGCTCCCCCCACACGCAGTGGGCACTCACTGCCCTGCCCACCCAAGCACAGCCCACGCCCCCTTTTAATTGCAGGATTCCCGGGTCAGGGGACCCTGTCATGGGTGGGCGTGTCCCTGACAGGAGAGAGCACGGGGCGCTGCAGGCCCAGTGCTGAAGGAGGAGGCCAGGTGGCAGGAGGCGGCAGCAGCCCGCGGTCCTGGAGCCGCTGGGCACACCCAGGGAGACCATCTCCTGTGAGCCCCGGGGCTGCTCTGCCAAGAGGGGCGCTACCTGCCCAGGGCCCCATCAGCACTGCCACACCCAGTGTCCATGAGGGGCCGTGAGCTCGGAGCCGCGGCAGCCGCCCCGACGCTGTGGCCCCAAGTGGGAAGAGGCAGCCGCTCCCCCGGGAATGAGCTCTCACCTCCCCACTATTGGGACCCCAGGAGTTTCTCTGACTCACTTCATCCCCCGTGGCTCACGTACAACTGTGACCACACTTGGGCACTTCTGTGACAAGTGTGGGTGACACCTTCTGTGTCTGGGTGTCAGGAGTACCATGCAAAGGAGAGGCCAGAACAGGGAGGTGCATCAGCTTGCCCAGGATGCACAGCAAGGGAGTGACAGTGGAAATCCGAGCCCAGACCCCATCCAGACACACCTGTCCAGGCTGTTAGAGGACAGAGGCCCCTCAAACCCAGATCCTTACAACAGGGGGTTTCAGACATGGCGCTCAGAGCAGCAAGTATGAGTTTATTAGAAAGGGTAGGAAATGGGGAAGGGGACACTTCCAAGGGAGTGAGTGTGTCCTCTCAGAGGAGAGGGATGGTGTGCCCTGCCTGCCCCCCAGATTTATTAGGGGTCCCAAAGAAGTTTCCAGAGATCCTGCCCAGGCCTACCTCCCGACTTTTGATTGACAGCAGGAGGACATCAGACTTTCAAGCCCCTATTGGGCATGACATCACTAAGTCGCTTAGGCCCAGGCTGACCACTTCTAACTGGAACCTGTTCTTACAGATTTTGTGGTTGGGGGCATGATCCTTATCTCCCTGAGTCCTGAGGTCTGGTCTGGGCAGGCGTCACAGAGTCCCCTTTCAGGGTAACTTGTGTCCTCATCAGCATTTCAGCATGTCTCCTGCAGACAACAGGGATGTCACACATCCTGTGGCCTTAAGCCAGGCAGGCCGCAGGTGAATTGCTCTTTAGAAAAGAAAGCATGTGGGGTCGGCACGGTGGCCCAGTTACAGAACTGTCCCCTCACCTCGTGTCTGCTGTTCCCTGACCCCTGGAACCTCCAGATCATGACTTAGTGTCAGCACCAGCAGCCTTAGAGACCGCCCTGCCATCCTGCCCAGGACCAGGCGTGGGCGTGGGGGTCCTGCCGCCTCCCCACCCAGGAGTGGTCTGGGGCCAACCGGGGACATGGCAGGGGTGCCGACCCAGGCTCTGCCTGCTGCAGGTGCCCAGTGGCTCTGGCTCTGGAGTCAGAGGAGCCTCCTGGGGACCCTGCCCAGGGTAGGGGTTGGCCCTGCCATCCCACCCACCCGGATGTCCCCCAGTGGGGGAGGCCAGGCCGCGGCACAACGAGACCTGGCACTCCCAGGGCTGCCACCTCAGCTGCCACCAGTGCCACGCACTGCCTCCCTCCAGCAGCCACAGCCTGGGTGGGGGCTCTGCCGGCTCTGGACCCCCGGCTCTGGCTGCAGGACAGGCCCAGCCATTGACAGGGGCCCCAACATGCCCCCGAGGTGCTCCTCATCCCGCCAGCTGCAGTGCTCCCTCCAGCAAGCTCCAGCACATGCCCGCCGCCCTCCCCAGAGGTCAGGACGACCAGCCTCTCCCGCCCACCACTGACCCAGTCCACCCACCTCAATCCCCCCAGCTCCCATCTTCTGAGCTCAGTCCAGAAAGAGCCGGGCCCAGGCATCCCAAGAGGGGACGTCACTCTGCCTCTCCGGATGAGCCCTGGGTTCTGAGGGCTCCAGAGCCCAGGGTTGAAAGTCACGTCCACCAACCATAGAGCAACGCACCACCCCAGGGCACCTAGTCCAGGAGGACAGCTGAGCTGCCAATGCCACCAGGACCAGGGCTCTCGGCCTGTGAGCATCAGAAGCTGGACGTCCGTAACTCTGTGATGCCCTCCCCACCCCTTCCCTCACTCGGAGCGACCCTCAGACCCTGGTGCCTTGCCAAAATGCAAGATGAAGGGCCGGGCGCGGTGGCGCTCGCCTGTAATCCCAGCACTTGGGAGGCCGAGGCAGGAGGATTGCGAGTTCAAAGCCAGCCTCAGCAATGGCGAGGCACTTAGCAACTCAGTGAGACCCTGTCTCTAATAAAATACAAAAAAGGGCTGGGGATGTGGCCCAGGGGTCAAGTGCCCCTGAGTTCAATCCCCAGCACCAAAAAAAAAAAAGCAAAATGAAGCCAGGGTGTGGTGAGAGAGGGAAAGTCGGTTGGATTCTCACCTTTCTTCCTTGGCTCTTTTTTCCTTTATGACACTTCAGTTATTTCAGTTGTGACTTTTTCATAAAACAGTTCATGGGTTGCAAGGAACAAGTGACCTTCATGCCTCCCATTTAGCACATGACATCAGTGCCTTGGGTGCTCGCTGTGACCTACCCCGGCACTCCACCAGCAAGTTCGCGGCCAGGTCAGACCTGGCATGGTGAGGGCACCCTGCAGGTGGCAGAGGCAGGCTCCCTGGCTCAGACTCCAACCCCCACACCAGTGGTGCCCCTCCTTCCGTCTCCCCCAATGAGAGGAGTAGCACTAGCACCCACCTCATCGTGAGCACTGAGTGGATGAGGCTTGGCGGAGTGGCAGCAACCATCGCTTACAGAAGACCAATGCCTTCCACACCCCAGCCCCAGGGTGTCCGTGATCCTCACTCCACCACCCCTCTACCAGCAGCACCACATCCTCACCAGGCCATCACGCCACGGCCACCAACCACTATCCTCACCCCATCACCACCACCACTACCGCCACCACCACCACCACCACTAACACCATCACCAGTACCATCACCATCACCACCACCACCACCACTAACACCATCACCACCACCACCACCACTAACACCATCACCATCACCACCACCACTAACACCATCACCAACACCACCATCACTAACCCCATCACCAGTACCATCACCATCACCACCACAATCACCACCATCACTAACCCCCATCACCATCACCACCACCACCATCACTAAACACCATCACCATCACCACCATCACTAACACCATCACCATCACCACCACCCACTAACCCCATCACCATCACCACCACCCCCACCACTAACACCATCACCATCACCACCACCACTAACACCATCACCATCACCACCACCACCACCACTAACACCATCACCAACACCACCATCACTAACCCCATCACCAGTACCATCACCATCACCACCACAATCACCACCATCACTAACCCCATCACCATCACCACCACCACCATCACTAACACCATCACCATCACCACCATCACTAACACCATCACCATCACCACCACCACTAACCCCATCACCATCACCACCACCACCACCACTAACACCATCACCATCACCACCACCACTAACACCATCACCATCACCACCACCACTAACACCATCACCAACACCATCACCATCACTAACACCATCACCATATCACCACCATCACTAACACCATCACCATATCACCACCATCACTAACACCATCACCACATCACTAACCCCGTCCACCATCACAACCACCACCACCACCATCACCAACACCATCACCACCATCACTAACACCATCACCATCACCACCATCACTAACACCATCACCATCACCAACACCATCACCATCACCACCATCACTAACACCATCACCATCACCACCATCACTAACACCATCACCATCACCATCACCACCATCACTAACACCATCACCACACATCACTAACCCCACCCACCATCACCACCACCACCACCATCACCAACACCATCACCACCATCACTAACACCATCACCATCACCACCACCACTAACCCCATCACCATCACCACCATCACTAACACCATCACCAGTACCATCACCACCATCACATCACAATCACCATCACCATATCACTAACCCCATCCACCATCACCAACACCATCACCATCATCACATCACAATCACCGTCATCAGCGTCACTAGAATCACCACCATCACCAGCCCCACTATTGCCAGCACCGTCCCTGCCGTCCCTATCACCATGCCCACCACAAAGGTCGCCCCACAGGTGCTCAGCGAGCCCTCCCTCCTGCGACCCCTGGCCATGCTAGTCAGCTTCTTCACACTGCGACGAAGCCTGAGGCAACAGGAGAGGAGAGGTGGCTGTCTCCAGGCGTCAGGGTTCAGCCCGGGGCTGGCCAGCTCTGCTGCTTTGGGTCCCCCGAGGCAGAAGGGTACAATGGAGGGCGTGTCAGAGAAAAGCTGCTCACCTCCTGGCATCCAGAAGGCAGGGAGGGAGCGAGGCAGGGAGGGATGCTGTCCCCCAGGGACCGTCCTCCAGTGGGGCCAGGCCTCCTGCAGCTCCCACAGCGCCTTCACGTCCTGACCCCACAGGAGGCAGAGCCCTGTGTCAGGCACCTCCCAGCTTCCTGCACGGGGACCGAGCCTTCTACAGGGGCCTCTGGGGAGCATTCCACCCCGGCCCTGGCACTGGCCACCAGCTCCTCACCCGCCCCGGTCAGGACTCGGCCCCCTCGGGGAGCCCTCCCGCCAGCCGCCTCTGCCCTGGGCCCTCGCACGCAACACATCTCCTGCACCTCTCTGAGTATCGGTGCTGCCCTGCTTTCTTCTCTCGCCCAGGACAGGAAAGTCCTTGGGTCTGGAACACTGTGCCCAGAGAGGCCATCAGCCAAGGCCTCTGCGTGGATGGACAGCGGTCTGTGCACAAGCTGGAAATGCCACAGCCGCCTCCAGCTGACCATCGGGGCTCTCCCACCTGGAGAGGGACTGACCCCACCTGAAAGAAGAAGCAGGGAGCCTGCGCCCCTGGTGCCCTCTGCGGCCACACCCCATCCCTGCCAGAGGCCACACAGGGCCGAGGAGTGGACACCCACTTTCTGCACAGGAGGCTGCTGGGGTTCCCGGCCGACCAGGGTGCAGGTCCGTCAGAGCCAGCCCTGCTCCGTCCCCCACGGCACAGCACCGGGGCCTCTGCCCACCCTTCAAGCCCTCTGCCAGAGGGAGGGACACTCAGGAAGAGCAAGCCACGTGGGATGAGGTAGACCAGGGGCAGGCCTGCCGTTCACCCGGGGGACAGGGCTGGCTCCCCAGGGCCCAGGCGCACAGAGAGGGCCAGATGGCCAGGCCATGCGGGGTCTCCAGGGACCCAGGACATCAGGGGACTGCTGGCAGGGCTCCTGAGGCCTGCAGTCCAGCAGAGCTCAGTGTCCTCTCCAGGGACAGGTCAGCACGACGGGACAGCTGGCAGGCAGCAGGCAGCTGGAGTTGGTCTCCACAGGAGAGAGTACCAGGTCCTGGCCACGACTCGGGAGTCGCATCTGCACCAAGCAGAACCCAGCCAGGGTGCGCCTTGTCCCTCCCACCCGTCCCCACGGGCCCACCTCACCTCCCAGCCAGGCCGGTCGGGGGCCTGTGCCCGCCCGGCCTCCATCTGCCTCTTCCTGCCCGGCGCTTCCTCCGCCAGGCGCCAGGCCCTGCCTGTCCTGGGGCTGGGTCCCCTGTTCTCTTGGGGAGTGGGCGCCTTGTCACCAGCGCCTCTCCTGGGGCACCCGAGGAGGAGCATTGCTATCCAGTAAACGACGTGATTCACGCAGGAAGAGGGGCCGGGCGGAGATCCAGGAATCCGACGCCCAGGCGGTTCCCAGAGGGGCTGCCAGGCACCCAGGGCAGCTGTCCCCAGCTCTGCCCAGGACGGCGGATGTGAGCAGCAGGAGCCCTGAGGAGGGCCCTGGACACTGACCTGCTGCCCAGTCCCAGGTGCCCCCTGGGAGACTGATCCCATCCGCAGCCGTTTCTCACATCGCCCACTCAGCGGCCTTCAGCATGGTGGGCAGGGCACTGGCCAGGAGCTCAGGCCCCAGCCCCAGGCAGGCCCTCAGGCACACACACCCAGAGGGGGAGGCCTGCTATGCCTGTGCCTGGCCTCTAGTGACCCTCCCTATGCCCAGCCCCAAACACAGGGTCTCCACAAACCCCCAGCCCCAGGAGAAGGTGAGGCAGGGAGAGCCAGGGCAGGACGCGGGAGTCCAGACTCTCCAACCATGGCACACAGACGCCAGGGGCACTGCAGACTGGCAGAAGCCCCGGGCAGACGCCCTGGACACAGCTGTCACCGACCATGGCCCCAGGTGGCCTCAGCTCCCAGCGGCCTGTGCCCCAGGATTCTGCTGGCCCTCAGCACCCAGGTCAGGGAGCCCAGATCCTGGCACACAGGCCCAGCCTCCTCCCTGCCCCCACACGGGGCCTCCTCGGGGACAAAGCCACAGGCCCCTTGGCAGCTAGGACAGCACTGAGGCCCTGGACGCGCAGTAAGGACTCCAGGCCCCAGGCAGGCCCGTGACAGCCTGGTCACGGGAGAGTGGGGGGGAGCAGGCTCTGGGCCCCACCAGGCACCCACCCAGCCCCAGGCAGCTCCCTGTGGGCCAGGCCAGGGGCCGGGTCCTAGCAGAGAGCTGGGCAGCCGTCCACACCACCCTCACAGTGCCCTGCACCGGGCCCACGGATCGGGTCAGGGTGCGGGGCAGGCAGATGGCAGCCTCAGCCAGTGACCCTGTCAACCCCACACAGGCCCAGGGTGGGCCCAGCTCCTGCCAGCCTCCTCCTGCTGGCACCGCCCATGACAGTGCCCACAACAGTGGGCGCCCCCACACCCAGAGGTCAAAGGGACCCCGTGTGCCCAGACTCACGATGGCAGCCGCACGCCAGCTGTCTTCACTTCAGACGGAACCCTCGGGGCCCGCGTGGGGACGCACTGCCCTGTGCCGTCTGGGGCCTCCGCACGCAGGGCTGACCCACCTGCGGCTCAGGGAGGCCGACCTCCTGCCAGCGGCCACTGTCACAAGAGCCACCAGGAGCTAGACTGGGCTGCACGTGCCCTCCAGGGCAGGCCAGAGGACAGTGCTGGCCATGGTCACAGGACCTTCCCCTCACCAGCATCGTGAGCCCTGGACCCCAGAGGGCCTCGGGCAGCCCTGTGGGCCCCAGGCCAAGGATGACCTGCTAAAGGTGGCCGGGTGCCTGCAGCAGGGCCAGCACCTGGGTCACCCTCAGCTCCCGCTGGCTGTGCCTCCGCAGCCCTGCCTGCGCTCCCTGCCTGTGGGCGCCCTGCTCTCGCCGACCTACAGAACCTCCCCTCCACCCCTCAGCTCCAAGCACCTGCGGGCTGGCAATATGACACGCTCTCCCTGTGGGTTTGAGAGAGACGAACATAAAGTCTGACTAAAAGCAGCGCTTCGCCACTTCACTGACAGGAGGTAGGGGTAGACAGGGTTCTGAAGGGTGTGTAGGAGTTCACCAGATGCCCCAAGGGCAGGTGAGAGGAGTGCTATGGAGAACCATGGGGAAAAGCACTCGGGGACAGGAGAGAGCCAGAGAGCCAGGCAGAGGTCAGGCCTGGGCAAGAAGCGGGAGGCACCAGGCTCAGCGGCCACCGATGCCCAGCCAAGGACCCTGGCCAGCAGGTGAGCACAGAAGGGCCCCAGGACGTCTCGTGAGGCCAATGGTGGCAGGATCAGGTGGCACTCTGAGGTCACCTGGCTGCCCCTGGGTGACGGGCTGGATACGGTGTTGGATGGCGCCTGAGCCCAGCCCGGCCACCGGGAGGAGGGTGGTGGTTGGGAGAACCAGTCAAGGCAAAAATAGCTGCGGTGCTTATTTCTGGTGCTCTTGCGGATCCAGGATCACTCGTTAGCTCAAGAATTTAGAGATGTAGGATGCGTGGCTAGATTTGTTCATGAATCACCATGTTTGGGTCTATTTAGAGAATAAGGCCTGGGGGCGGGGGGCAGGGGGCGGCGCTTCCTCCAGCTCCTCCAGCTCCTGCTGCCGGTCTCCACGCACACAGCCCTGGCACGGGATTCGGGAGTCCCGGCAGAGGCTGGTCAGCCGTGCACCCAGAGCGCCTCCCACACGCGGGGCGGGGACAGCAAGGGTGCAGGACGCCGCTCCGAGGCGGGTCCTGGCAGGTGGCCTGGGCAGTGCGTCTGCCCCGACTTGGCCACCGCCTCCCCAGCAGGCCCCTGGGGCAGGGGCATAGGAGCGGGGAGAAGCGTCCTGGGGGCTCCCGCCCCGCCCTCCCTGCTCTGGTGAGGGCCGCAGCTCTTGCCAGGTCCACTGGCCAGGGGCGGGCTGCCCATTCATCCATGGCATCCCCTCTCCCTGCGCCCCAAGACGGGCCCAGCTGGCTCCTGCCTGGCTCCATTGCCCGTCCGGCCACTGCCACCCTGTCCTATGGGGAGAGCCAGGGTCTGAAGCCTCATCTCCACCCTGGAAGAGCTGGCCCGGGTCTGGAGGAGGCCGTGCCCCACCCTGGACCCACCTCCAGGCACTCCACCCCCAGCGATCCCCGGTGCAGCCCCCAGAGCACACAGTCCCTCCCTCCCCTGCAGAGGCAGCAGACCAGCAGTGGCCCCGGGGACAGGGAGCCATGGGTCCTGGCTCCACAGAGACCCAGGTTACCCGCAGGCGAGGCGGCACAGCCCAGTGGAGCCCAGGGCAGCTGCCCCAGGCAGGAGAGGAGGCGCAGAGGGCGCGTGCCCTCAGAGGAGACGTGCCAGGGAATGGCGGGCAGACAGGACATGCGGGCTGGCAAGACTTTCGGCTCACGGCAGCAGGGTCGGTGGGCTTGTTCTTGGCAATGGGCGTGCAGGCCGGCCAGGCCATCCCGGGTGCTAAAGCCAAGCCCGCACCTGGCCAGATGCCAGCGGAGGCCCTGGACCTTCTCGGTAGGCACCGTGGTAAGAGGTGCTCTTTATCAGGCCCACCAAGGGCCCAGCCGGCACAATACCGCCACTGAACACCACATGGAGCCGTGGCCAGCACCAGGTGAAGCTGCCAGGGCCTCCGTCCCCGCCAACTCCACACCCACAGGGGCTTGATGACCGTGACCACGCAATCTCATCACCAAGCCGGTGCCCACTGCCCCTTGTGCCCACGGGGTCCCGTCTCACCTGACACACAGCGACCGCCTGAGGGGCCTGCAACGGCCACGAAAGCCAGGACTCAGGCCATCCAGGTGGGCCTCCTGCCCCCGGCTCACACTCCTGCCTCTGGCCGACCTGTCTATGGCTGAGCCACCTGGGGCTCAACCCAGCCAAGGCCCTTCTCGTTGGCCTCCACCCCTGGAGGAGGAGCCTGCCCTGATTTGGAGGTCTCTGTGGGGCAGGCTGAGCAGGCTCCACCCCTAGAAGCAGGCCCTGCCCAGGTCAGGAGAGCCCCCTGCCTGGGGCTGTGCTGCTTCTCAAATCTACCCCCTGCGTGGTAGTGTTTCTGTGCCTGTTGCCTGTGTGTGTGTGTGTGTGTGTTGTGAGCATATGTGTGTGTGTGTGTAAATGTGCCTGTGCCTGTGTGTGTGTGAGCATGTGTGTGTGTTGTGCATGTGTGGTGTTTCCTGTGCTGTGCCTATGTGTGTGTGTGAGCATGTGTTGTATATGTGTGTGTGTTTATCTGTGCCTGAGCCTGTGTGTGTGTGTAAGCAGATGTTGTGTGTGAGCATGTGTGTGTGCATGTATGTGTGTGTGTGTGTTTTCTTTACTTGTGAGTGTTGAAGGGCAAAAATCACACCGGTGACAACCATGCAGCCAAAGAGATTTATTCCACCAACCTTTATGGCTGGTCAGAGATCGAAGAGGTCCTGGAAGAGAGGATCAGGGAGAGGGGAGTGTGTTAGCTCTGGTGGAGAGAGGAATCAGGGAGAGGGGAGTGGTTGCAAGCTCTGAACAGAAGGTGGGTGCCTGGTCGCGCCGGCTGTGATCTCTGGAGCTGTCGGCTAAGGCAGCTGCTGTCGGGCTGGAGGCTGGGGCGTCAGCTGGGCAGCTGCCATCGGCTGGAGACGGTGGGTCTAAGGCTGGTGCAGTGGCTGCCTCCTCTCAGCAGGACGAGCTGTTGTGTGAGTTTTCTGGACGACAGGAGCTTAAATAGGGATTTCTCTAGTGGGGGATGCACCAGAGTGACCGTTAATGCTATTGGCTCTTTGCCCGTGGAACAGGATGAAATTTAAGCCTTTTGGCACCCTGCCTGGGGAAAATGAAACATCCTGCCCTGGAGAACAGAGCAACCTTTTGTTTCTTTGTCCCATGGAACAGGGCGACCTTTTGTCGACCTTTAAGCCTATTGGCTCCTGCCCAACTATCGTGTGTGTGTTTCTGTGTCTGTTGTGCATGTGTGTGTGTGTGTGAGCACTGAGCCCTGATCCTGCTCACACACACTGAGCCCTGAGCCTGCTCACTCACCTGAGCCCTGACCCTGCTCACTCACTCTGAGCCCTGATCCTGCTCACATACCTAAGCTCTGAGCCCTGCTCACTCACCTGAAGCCCTGAGCCTGCTCACCATCACCTGAGACCCTGATCTGCTCACATACCTAAGCGCCCTGTAGCCTGCTCACTCACCTGAGCCCTGGTCCCTGCTCACCTCACCTGAGCCCTGAGCCCTGATCCTACTCACAACAGAACCCTGAGCCCTGAGCCCTTATCCTGCTCATACCCTGAGCCCTGAGCCTGCTCACACACCTGACCTCTGAGCCTGCTCACTCACCTGAGCCTGAATCCTGCTCACATAACTAAGACCTGAGCCTGCTCACAACTCACCTGACCCTGATCCTGCTCACTCACCTGAGCCCTAGCGTCCCTGATCCTGCTCACAGACTGAGTCCTGAGCCCTGTTCTACTCACACACCTGAGTCCCTGAGCCCTGAGCCTGCTCACACACCTGAGCCCTGAGCCTATTCACACACTATCACCTGAGCCCTGAGCCTGCTCACACCCCGCCACCCTGAGCCCTGAGCCTGCTCACACAACACTTGAGCCCTGAGCCTATTCATACACCTGAGCCCTGAGCCTGCTCACAGACATGAGTTCCCTGATCCCTGTTCACATACCTGAGCCCTGATCCTGCTCACAGCCTGAGTGCTGAGCCCCCTGATCCTGTTCACGTACATGAGCCATTGAGCCCTGATACTATTCACACAACTGAGACCTGAGCCCTGATCCTATTCACAATGGCCTGAACTCTGAGTCCTGACCCTGCTCACAGACCTGAGGCCTGATCCTGTTCACACACATGAGCCCTGGTCCTGCTCACACCCTAAAGCCCTGAGCTTGCTCACACCATACACCTGAGCTCTGATCCTGAGCCTGCTCACATACCTGAGCCCTGAGATCCTGAGCCCTGACCCTGCTCTCACACCTGAGCCCTGAGCCCTGAGCCCTGAGCCTGCTCACACACCTGAGCCCCTGAGCCCCTGAGCCTGCTCATACACCCAGAGCCCTAGACCTGAGTTTGCTCACACCCTGAGTGCTGAGTCCCTTAGCCTGCTCACACACTCTGAGCCCTGATCCTGGACACACACCTGAGACCTGAGCCCTGACCCTAATCTTGGTTGCATGCTAAGAGCCCTCATCTGTCACAGGCTGAGCCTGGTCCTGGACACACATAGAACCCTGACCCTGCTCACAGAGTCCTAACCTGGGTCACAATCTACGCCTCAGCCTAGACAAAGGCCGAGCTGTGATCCGGCCTCACACTGATGGCAGTCGGCTGGGCCCTGGACCTGGCCACACCCTGGGCCCCAGCCTCTGGTGATGGACCGAGCACTGTGTCCTGCATGCTCCCCAGCTGTACTTGGCCCTGGGTGCGAGTTCTCCTGGCACGCCCGTCCACAGCCCTCTCCTGACCGTGCTGCATGCTCTGCAAACCCCGGGAAGGCCCCGTCCTCAGGTGGGGTGACAGCTCCTTGGGTGCCATGCCGCGGCTCTGGGGTGCCAGCAGGTGCCCTGCACACCCCTTCCAGCCCAGCCTTGCCGCCTGTGTCCTGCCAGGCAGACTGGACTGTGCTGTTTCCCCTCCCTGCTGACCTCTGGGAGGTCCCTGTCCTGGTCTGGCAGGTGGAGCAGAGGCCACAGGCTGTGCGTGGGGAGCAGAGCCCTGCTGGGCGGACTCCTGAGTGTCCTGTTCAGAAAGGCTCTGTCCTTGGCTGTGTGGCACAGGGAGATGGCCCCATCTCTCTGAGCCCCGGCGCATCCAGGATGAGGGCAGCATCTGACTCTTGGACAGCGAAGGTCTCTGGAGGGAGCCCAGGTGGCCCCAGGTCAGTCCCGGGGACACGCAGCCCTGTGCAGTAGACTGTGACCACGACGGGTCCCACTGGCCGCCGCCTGCCCACGACCCCACTGGTGTGCTTGTGCCATCGGCCTGTCCTGGGCCTGCTCTGGCTCTGCAACCCGCGGCCACTCAGCCCAGCCCTAGGGCGGCCCCCACCCATGGTCCACCTCCCCCGCTCCTGGCTCCTGGGCCCTGCTCCTGGGCCTGGGTGTGAGCCAGCCCACGCTGAGGGCACAGGGAAGGTGGACGCTGCGGCCACCCCCGGGCCCCGGGGCTCCCACCTCGCTCAGGCCCATCCCAGGCCTCGTGACCAGCTGCTTTGCTGTCCCGCCGCCCTGCTGGACCTGTGGCCCTGGGGATCAGGCCCCCGCAGGCGCCACCAGCTGAAGCCTGGTTTTACGGTGGAATCCAGGCCCCCAGGACCCTGCGACTCACCGCAGCCTTGGCCCTCAGAGAGCCTCTCGCCCCCAACCCCAGGCGTGGGCAGAGCAGAGAGAGCGCCCTGGAGGCAAGAAGGTCTTCCACAAGCCTAAGGGGCTGGGTGGCTGGGTGGCCGAGCCCGGAGCCCCCCCACCCGCACTGCCCAGCAGGACCTCGGTCCCTCTCCCCAGGCTGCAGGCCTGGGCGGCGCCTTGCCCACCGCAGCTGGCCTGTGTGAGCAGAGAACCCACATCACCACAGGGGGCCCGGGAGAGGGTGAGCGGTACCCAGGAGGTCACACACACGCTGAGCTGGGGTCCAGGGAGGCCGCCAGACCACCTGCCTGGGCAGGGGAGGACCCGGCCCTCCTGAGGCTGCCGCAGCCAGAGGCCCAGGGCCCAACTTTTGGCTGGCGTCCCAGCTCTCCCTCCAGCCGCATGTCTGCTGAAGCCCTGTGGACGACGGACCGCCCTGTACCTGTGACTCGTAGACTGCGGATATGCTGGACCACCTTGCAGCTTGACTCGGCTGCTCTGGAGTGCTTGTCACAGGGGCGTCTGGTGGCTGTGGGCTGCTGTCACTGCTGCACCAAGCCCGAGGTTGGAGAGGTGCTGGGGCAGAGCGGAAGGGCGGGGGCTGCTGCCAGACAGGAGGGAGGGAGGGAGGGAGGAGGGCGTGGCGGCCGTGGCTGAGGGAGGGGGAGTCTGTGGAGCATGCCTAAGACTTAGGGTTGGGGGGACAAGTCAAAACGCTCCCACCATGAGAACGTGGCCCGGAGCCCCCCCACAGCTGCGTCCCACCAATCTACTACATTCTCCATGACCCCGTGGCCGGGAGACAGCCCATGCGGCACCAGCAGTCACAGTCTCTGCTCTGAGGGCCCAGCTGGACCCAGGGCATGAAGGCAGCACCAGTCAGCTGACCTTGATTGCCCAGGGGCAAGAGGCCTGGCCAGAGGCACATGGAGCCCAGAGGGCCTCCTAGCCAGCACCTCAGCCTCCCAGGCCAGCCTCCAGTGGCCGGGCTGCTTGGAGCGAAGCTGCGGCTCAGGCCCCCAGCTCACGAGGCTGAGGCAAAGGAGCAGCGTGGAGTGCTTTCCCAGAACTGGCCCTCACACCTCTCCTCCTGGAACCCGGTCCTCCTGCTGCAAGCCAAGGGAGCTGGCCGGGTGAGGCTGAGTGACTTCTGAGCGAGGCCTCTCCCCACCCTCCTTTCCCAACAGGCCCCCTCGTCACTCGCCCAGAGGACGCAGAGGGTGCAGAGGGCGCAGGCTGGGGAGAGCGGGACTGAGCCTGGGGTGGGGGGCTGGACAGGGCGTGGCGCGGGGCCGCGCCCCTTCATCCACGGGGAGGGAGCGCTCGGGCTGTCTGGCCAAGTCTTTGCCACCGTTAGGATGGAGGCCCTGGGGCAGTGGCGTCCACCCCCCCACAGTGGACCCGGAAGACCAGCATGCGCATGCCAAAGCAGGCGACAGCGGGACTCACGGGATGCGTGTCAGGGTGTGTCCCGGGCCCTCCCCCCAAGGACCCTCCAAGCATGTCTGAGGAGCTCCAGACCCCCCAGCCCATCCACAGCCCCCGCCGTTCTTCTGTTCTGTGGTCTGTGCTCTCGGGCCTCAAGGGCAGCACTAGCTGGTTGAAGACGCTCCCCACCACACAGAGGCCAGCTTGCCACCCTCGGGCTGCTGCAGGCATGTGGCCTCAGGGAGGTGAGGGCAGCAGGGCAGGGCGAGACAGTGGCACAGAGGGGAGTGGACAGAGAGGGTGAGCGGAGTCCCTGGAAGGCTCTCTGGGTGTCCATCCCGGCCAGGGATCTGAGGACGGGGGCGTCGCTGTCCTGGGCAACCGCCAAGCCCCAGGTGGCAGACTTGCCATGCTGAAGTCCACAGGGCGAGTCGGGGCAGAACGGGGTGCAAGCCTGCGATGAGGCGTGGCTCAGCTGCTCCAGAGTCCAGGGCAGGGTCCAGGGCAGAGCCCCGGGCTGCCCAGGAGCGGGCACGGGCGAGGGCCCATCCTGCCAAGGCCCAGCGTGCCTCCACACCACCGCAGGGGCCAGGCCCAGCGTGGCCAATCCCCTGGGGCCTCAGACCCCAGTACTCAGTCCCCCCAGCAGGTCAGAACCACCGTCAGCCAGGGCCACAGCACCCTGTCAGCGGACAGGCAAACCAGGACCGCCTCGGAGAGCGCTTCCCGGGCCAGAGGCAGGCTCTGGGTCCTGGCCACGGCCAAGCGGCCCTCCACTGTCCTCAGCGCCACCTCCCCACGCCCCGCCCTTCACGTGACTGTGTTCTCTTTAAGAACGCCCAGCCGCCTCCCCCCAGCTCCTGCCCACTGTCCAGACGCTGGCAAGGCCAGAGCTGCTGTGTGCGTGCCAGGGAGGTCAGTGGACACACAGAGGGTGGGCCAGAGAACCGACCGAGCTGCCCGCGTTCCCCAGGACGCTCATACCCCACAGGGCGCACGGGGCGGAGGGGTTCAGTACCCCACAGGGCGCGGGTGGAGGGCTTCAGTACCCACAGGGCGGCGGAGGTGGAGGGGCTCAGTACCCACAGGGCACGGGTGGAGGCTCAGTACCCACAGGGCGCGGGTGGAGGGCACAGTACCCACAGGGCGCGGGTGGAGGGGCTCAGTACCCACAGGGCGCGGGGTGGAGGGCTCAGTACCCACAGGGCGCGGGTGGAGGGCTCAGTACCCACAGGGCGTGGGGCGGAGGGCTCAGAAACCCACAGGGCGTGGGGCGGAGGGCTCAGTACCCACAGGGCAACGGGTGGAGGGCTCAGTACCCACAGGCGCGGGGCGGGGTGCGGAGGGCTCAGTACCCACAGGCGCGGTGGAGGGCTCAGTACCCACAGGGCGCGGGTGGAGGGCTCAGTACCCACAGGGCGTGGGGCGGAGGGCTCAGTACCCACAGGGCGTGGGTGGAGGGCTCAGTACCCACAGGGCGCGGGTGGAGGGCCACAGTACCCACAGGGCGTGGGGCGGATGGCTCAGTACCCACAGGGGCGTTGGGGCGGAGGGCTCAGTACCCACAGGGTGCGGGTGGAGGGGCTCAGTACCCACAGGGCGTGGGGCGGAGGGCTCAGTACCCACAAAAGAGGGCGCGGGTGGAGGGCTCAGTACCCACAGGGCGCGGGGCGGAGGGCTCAGTACCCACAGGGCGCGGGTGGAGGGCAGGCGCAGGGACTTCCCTGCCCGGAGGGGGGGCTGGGCCCCCGGCGTTCCCGAGGTTCCAGCTGGCCCACCAAGGCTGTCCCCTGCCCCAGCCAGGACCACCCATGGGGGGCTGCAAGCTGTGGCGCCTGCAGACCCTCAGCTCAGAGCTCGAGGGGCGGAGGAGTGTCCAGTGGCCCTGGAGCTCCTGGGCAGCGGCTTCAAGCCTCCACCGCACCAGCACCAACAGGACCATGCCCACCCGCTCGGGGCAGGTGACAAGCCACCGCCCCTGCAGGTGACCTCGTGTCACTCTCCACCTTACAAGATAAAAGTAAACCAGAGGCTGGAAAGGGTGGTGGGCTGGTGAGGCAGGCCCTGTGATCCCCAGCCCCCCTACCCACAGCCAGCCGGGGGAGGGAGGCGGGCAGGGAGGCCACAGTCCCTGCAGCCCTCGGGAGGCAGCTGCACTCCCGCGGAGCAGACACCCTGCCAGCCGCTGTGGTGCCACACCCTCGTGCCAGCCCACACCCTGCAGCCCCCAAGAGGGACGAGAGGCCGTGCTGACGCTCAGCAACACGCCACATAGCTTCCAGCCTGGGAGCAGGAAGGGGGGTATCTAATGCCACCGACCTGCTTGTGCGACTCAGGAGAGCCTGTGCCCTCTCTGGTCCTGACCCTCCTAAGAAGGAGGAAGGGGGGATCCTGTAGGTGACCACTGGCTCCCAAGACCTGCCATGGTCACCACTGCTGCATCAACCCCTGGCCTATCCTGTCCCCACACCAGATGGGCACCACCCAGCTGGCCTCTGTCTCAGCCAGACAGCCGCACAAAGCCCTGGCCTCCTGCTGCTCCCCACAGAGGGACCAGAAGGTCACCCTGACAAGACTTGAGTCCAGAGCGGGCACGCTGAGTCCAGCCAGGGAGCCTGCAGCTGGCGCCTAGCGCTGTCCTGGCGTGCCCTCCTGCCCCTCAACTCCGCGCCCCGTGCACCAGTCCCCTGGGGCCCCGGGCAGGGCTCAGGAGCGCGGAGCCCCAGGCAGGGGACCCCTGCAGCCCACCACAGGGGGAGCACGCCTCCAGGGCCCCAAGGCCATGGGCTCACAGGGGGCAGAGGTCCAGCCTCCACTGTCCTCCAGCAGCCGAGCCCCGTGATCCCTGCCACTGGCCGGCCCACCTCCCTGCTCTTCCCTCATCTGCAGACTGTGGCAGCAACGCCAGCCCAGTGACCTTTGGCCCCTCGGGAACCGGAGCCATAGAAAACGGGAAGATGGGCGCCGGCCCAGCCCCCAGGCGCCTGGCAGCTGCCTGCTCTCCTGACTGGCAGAGCGCTCCTTGGCGCGTCCCCCCGCCCGGCCCCTCACACCTGCGGCGGGAGGTGCAGAATCCAATTGCTCCTGACACCTCTGCGGACACCCGGGGGCCTGTGCGGCCACTGCGGCAAAGCTGAGAAGGGGCCCGCGGTCCAGCCGGGCGTCTGCCGCCCCACTCTGCCGCACCTCAGGGCCATGGGGAAGAAGAGTCGAGAAGCCAGCGTCACAGGACCTCAGAATCCCTACGGAGTGGCCTGGACGTGGAGCCTTCCTTGCAGCAGAGGCCCCGAGCTACTGCGCAGGAGGGAGCGTCCACGGCTCTCCTAGAACGCACCTCCCGGGCGCACATCACCATGGCCTGCTGTGGGCCCCACCCTGGTCCTGAGACCTAGGTCAGTCTGCAAAGGGCAGTGGGGGCCCAGGAGAGCAGAGCCTCCAGCCATGGGAAGCGCCGCCCCAGGAGCCCCAGGCCACCCTGCCCCGGCTTCCCACATCGGAAACGCCTTCTCCAGGCCCCCGCCCCCAACCTCAGAGCACGAGGCCACACAACTGGACACAACCCTGTCTGCACACAAGGACACTGAGGCCCAGGAGAGGGCCCAGGCTCCCCAGGTGCTCAGGAGGAGGGAGCAGGACCCTCACCCATGGAGGCCAGCGGGCCCCTGCAATCATGCCCCTGGCCGGACCAGGCAGCCCCTCCCTGAGGAAGCCGGCATGGTGCAGGCAGGTGGGGGCAGCTTCCCTGGGACACAGGCCATGCCCACATCACAGCACTTCCTGCTGTCTAGGGTATGATGTCACACGTGTCACTGCCCCACCCCTACACCCCTCTCCTCCCTCCCCCCAGGCTCCAATTCCTGGCTGTATTAGTCAGTTTTCCATTACTGTGACAAAATGTCTGACAAAAATAACACAAGAAAGGAAAAGGTTATTCTGGCTCACAGTTTCATTCCAAGGTCAGCTGACCCCCTTGCTTGGGTGCTGAGGGTGTGTCAAAGGAGAGCATCAGCTCAGGGCAGCCAGGGAGCTGAGAGGGAGGTGGGGGGCAGAGGTGGGATGCAGGCCTCAAGGGCACGCCCCAGGGCCACTCCTCCAAAGCAAGCCACCTCCTGAGTCTCCACCCATCCCCCAGCATCTGCTGCTATGAGCCTGAGGCCAGAGCCTCTCTCCAGTCGCCTCCCGAGAGCCCACCTCTGAGCACCCCTCAAGTGGGGACCAGCCTTCAGGGGTGGCCGTCGGACCCAGATCCAACACAACACTGGTCCTCGAGAGATCGGGGACAAGTGTGCAGCTATGAGCAGCAGTATTTCTGCTGGGGCAGCGCAGGATGGGAGGGTGAGCGCAGGGGGACGCCAGGGCCCAGTAGTGACTGGGCCACCTGCAAAGCAGCAGGCCCCGCACTCCAGCCCCAGCCCAGGCTGGCCAGGTTGGAGCCCACACACACTGTGACCGCCTGCTCCACAAGAGAAAGGGGGTTCCCACGAGTGGCCAGGCGCGGAGGGGGAGGGCGGCTCTCCTGCTTCAGGCCGGAGGCCAGGACTGCGGGTACAGCTTGGCCCTCCCTGGCAAAGGCAGAGCCCAGGGCCCGGCTGCACCGTCGCAGACAGGAGCACAGAGGCGCTGACAGAGGCGGGCCAGCTGCCCCCTGGCTGGCCAGTCTCACAGCCCAGCCCGCCCACACCTACCACCTGGTGCCAGCCCTGCCCTGCACACCCACCCCGCCCAGCCAGTCCTCCCGGCAGCGTCCATGAGCCCAGGACGGAGACTCCAAGGCCACAGGGAGCACCCAAGCCACCAAGCGGGTCTGCTGCCACCCCATACCCCCATACTAAGGGATTCTGTCTTCCTGCCAGACCCTGGGGACCTGTCCTTGGCACCTCTCTCCCCACCCTCTCCCCTCCCCTCGTCCATCATCCACGCCAGCGAACTCCTATGCAGACCCTGGAGCCCGCATCATGGCCTTCCCCCTCAGCCCCTACTCCTGGGCGAGAGCTGGCTAACGTGCTCCCCGCCCCAGAACCCCACAGGTGCCACCTGAGGACCCCATTGGCTGGCGCTCGTGGCTCTGCACCCACACCACCCTGCACGCAGAGGGGGCGGGCTGCTTCTCTCTCTCTCCCCTCCCCCACTCACCGCCCTCCCATCCCTCCCTCTCTCCCTCTCTGCTCTCCCTCTCTCCCTCCCCTCTCCCCCCTCCCTCTCCCTCCTCTCTCCCTCTCTACTCCCTCCCTCTCCCTCCCTCTCCCCCTCCCTCTCTCGTCCCTCTCGCTCTCCCCGACCCTCTCTCTCCTTCCTCTCTCACCCTCTCCTCTCCCTCCCTTTCCCTCCCTCTCCCTCTCTCTCACTCCCTCTCCCCTCCCTCCTCCCTCTCTCTCTCCCCCTCCCTCTCACCCTCTCCCATCGTCCCTCCCCTCCCTCTCTCCCTCTCTCTCACCTCTCCTCGGACCTCCTCTCCCCCCATCCCTCTTCATCTTTCCTCTCTCTCCCCCTCCCTCTCTCCC